>OU342493.1:19464100-19479100 GCA_910589525.2 Ennomos quercinarius
TGCCCACACGCTCGAGGCGTACATGACGATGGGCTCTATCACTGCGACATAGATTGCCCTGATGATGTCCGGGTTCAGCCCCCATTCTATTTTCGCCGTCTTTGCAAGCTGCTTGTAGATATCAGCGGCCTTACGACAGACATTTCCCACGTGTTTGTTGAAGGTGAGTTTTTTGTCTATCGTAAGGCCGAGCAGCTTTATTTCGTCCACGACGGGTATGCCAACCCCGCCCATGTGCATGATTGGGATATCAAACTTGAGTTTGTTGGTAATTATCATGGCGTTTGTCTTGTGTGCCGCAAACCGAAGTTTGTTTTTGATCCCCCATTCATGCACATACGCGAGGGTGTCGTTGACATGGCCTTGTATATTGGCAGCTGATTTCCCGGAAAACATCAGGACAACGTCGTCCGCGAACGCCTGTACATGCACTCCTCGAGCGACCAGGTCATCCAGCAGGGGGTTTAGCAGCAAATTCCAAAACGTGGGTCCCCCTATCGACCCTTGCACGCAGCCCTTTTCCGTCGTCTTGCTGACAGATTCACCCGCATAATTCACCACCACTCTCCTCTCCTCCAAGTAGTGGTTCACAAGTTTTCTCAAGTTTAACGGACATTTCATATTTATGAGCTGACATTTAATAGCTGGCCACCATGCACTGTCAAACGCCCCCTCGATATCGAGTGACACGATGACCATAAGCTCCTTTTTTCGCAGGTTCTCCCGAATTTTTTGCATGAGGTCGTATAGTGCGTCCTCGGTACTTCGCTGTGGGACAAAGCCGTACTGTCTGGGGTTAGACTTTGGTGATAAGTGCCATCTGATCCTCCTTACCATCATTTTTTCGAGGACTTTCCCCAGAACTGACAGTAGTCCAATCGGTCGGTACGACTTTGCCTGGCTGTAATCGCTTTTCCCGGGTTTACGCAACACTACGACCGCTGCCTCCTTCCAGGGTGACGGGAAGCAGGACAGGGACAGGCACTTATTGAGCACTGCCAGGAAGACTTCTTTCGCGGCCAATATTGCTCTCAAGCAGATATCCGCCGTGAATCCGTCCGGTCCTGGGGCTTTCTTGGGATCAAAGCTGTCGAGGGTTCTTTTTAATTCGGCCATTGAGAACGGCGGGTCATTTCGGTCGTCGGGAGTTGCATCGCAAATTGCATCAGCTGTTTCTCTAATTGTTTTGTGGATATCACTATCCCCACTACGATTATCACCCGGGAAAAATGTATTTGCGAGCAACTCAACCGATTTTTCTGGACCCAATACCGTTCCGTTTTCCTCTAACAGCTGGTCCTCGTGCCTCCCTGTCTTCCTTCTTATCACCCTGTACACCCTATCCCACATGCTCTCCTTGTCCTGCTTTGTACAGTTTTCTTTCCAGCTTTCAGTTTGAGCCTTGTCCGCTGCTAACTCAAACGTGTCAACTGCTTGCAGGTAGTCCCTCACTACGTGGTCCCGTCTACGAGGTGCTGCGCAACGGATCCGGCGTCTCATCGTGATCGCAACACCCCTCAAGCGTTCCAGTTCATCAGTCCACCAAGGTAAGTAATCTTTTTTTGTTTTGTTTTTAATTAAAGGTATAGAATTTTGACATGCTTTCCGAATGCTGTTTATATATTTACTAATTATCGTTTCTAATTGTTCTTTGGTCTCTAATCTTTCTACGTTTTCAAGGGTTATGCAGTCTTCTTCTACTTGTGTTTTAACTTCCTCAGTGAACCGACTCCAGTCCGCTTTCCGGGTGTTGTACAGACGCGTGGAGGCCCGCTTTCTTGGCTCCGAAGGCTTCTCCAGACAGAGGGTGAAAGTGATGGCATTGTGGTCTGAACTGGTGACCGTCATGTCTACCTTCCAGTCCGTGACATGCTGCAGTAAACGCGAGGAACAGACCGTTATATCCACGTTACTGGTAAAACGGCGGTCCCCTCGAATTGTGTCGAAGGTAGGGTCAGTACCACAGTTCAAGATGTTCATGTCCACCTCGTCTAGAAACTCCTTACAGAGCATGCCTCTCTCATTTTCTACTTCACTCCCCCACCACGTGTTCCACGCATTCACATCACCTCCGACCAGAACCTTGTCTGTCCGCACCGAGTCCAGGAGTTCCTTAAGCCGGTCTAGATAAGGCTCAAGCGGCACACTATCCTCGAAATAGACCGAAACCACTGTAACCATCCATTTATCTGTTTTAAGGGTTGTGAGAACAATGTTTTCGGTCACAGTGGTTTGATCATTCAATATTTGGATGTCATCGTCGAAGATAATGACGGCGGCTTTTACTGGCTTCGACCTGTTTCGTTCGCATTGAACGATGCGAGTGCCCTTGTACCGCCTGAGCTCCCCCCCGGCCCCCACATAAGGCTCCTGTACCAGCGCTAAACTTACACTCCTCGATCGGCATTCCAGAAAGAGTTCGTCCGTTGCGAGCCGTTTACGCTGAAGGTTAGCCTGTATTGCCTTATAGCGTCTATGTTCTGAGGCTGTACTTAAAACTGTGGTCCCCGGGGTGCCCTTAGCAATACGCCACACTAGACCTCGCTATAGCGTCCCACTTCTTACGTATGGGGCAGTCCCCATCGAACGCGTTGTGCCCAGTCTCGTGACACTTTGCCAAGGAACAGTTGCGGCAGGTTGGAGCCTCACACGCTAGGTACGACGGACAGTCCACCCGAAGGTGCGGCCCGGTGCAATAACTACACAGGTCAGCCGCCTCCTTACAGAGCCTGCGCCCGTGCCCATACCCCAGGCATCGCGTACACTGTACGAGCGGGCTCTGATCTTGGACTGCCACGTACTGGAGATCGATGTGTATGCGCCCGGCCACGGTCAGCTTCTGCCACACTTTAGGAGAGACCTGTAAGACGACGTGGTTCTCATGGGGGTTCCGGGCCCTGCGCCTGTACCTCACCATAGCCCTGAACTCATCGTCTCCCAGGTCCCCCAGCAGGCCGGCGTTTTGGGTCCTGAGCGACGCCACAATCTCATCGTCCTTGTTGAAAGTGAGGAGGTTTTTAATAATTATCAGCGGGTCTTTATTCTTCGCCTCTTCTACACTGAGATTTTTGTTTTTGGCCGTGATCTTCTCACTCACTTTCCTCAACTCCTCCTTTGTGGCGCAGCTCAGGACAACCTTTTGATTCCTGACCTTTTGGACTCGGGTCACTTGTAGGCCGTTGGTCTTTGCTTCGAGCGCCGCTCTCACCTTCCCCAAAACTTCATCGCTTGTGTCTCTCTCGATGTCAGAGGACACAATGATGGAGTGCTTGGGGCGGTTTGTAGGTGGGGCTGCGCTTGACGGTCTCGAGAGGACGTCAGCGTATGACGGGATCGTCTCCTGCATGGTGCAGACTCTACGACCCGTCTCTTCGGTCTTTTGGCTCAGTTCTTTTATCTCCTCTACAAGTTGGTCAATGCCTCCAGGTTGCTTATCCTGGAGGGCCTTCCTCTGCATGTCCATTTCCTTTTTGAGCTCACTCATCTTCACATTACTCTCCCTCACCAGCCGGCTATGCTCAGCCAGGGAGTCATAGAGTTGTGAGAGAGTGAGCCCATCGTTTCCTTCTTTTTCAAAGGAAACCGCACCGATGGCAACAGCATCCGATACTGTCGCGGTCGCCTGGATCTTTCCGCGACCCACGCCACCCGGTGGTTTTTCCGCCTCTGCCTCCTTTACAAGTTGGTAGAGGCGGTCTAGTTGCTGCGTGACACTGTCTTTTATGTCCGTCCTCAGGTTCCTCGAGTGTTTTAACTGAAGTTTGGCCTTGACTAGACAGGACTTTGCCTCCGCAGACCGGGTAGCGTAAGTGGTGGTTGGCGATGACGAGCCTTCCGAGGCCTCCGTCGATGTTTTACAGAGTACCTCCTGCGTGGGTACAGTTTTAGGTATTGCCCTTGAAGGGCCCGCCACATCGGCTGCCACCTTTTTTAGAGGAGATTTATATTTGGTGATGGGGGATTTGGACTTTCCCGCCTCCCATTCTCCAATACTACGCCTCACATTCGAGGCCGCGCCACTCGAGGCAGAAGGACCCGCCTTCTCCAGCGGTGCCGTCGCCAAGTTGGGAGATTTTTGGCCATCCTCGGAGAAGTCCACCAGAGGGAATGTTGTGTCCATTGGAGGGGCCTCCTTTGTCGGTTTGGACTTCTTAATGGGAGTATGAATCCCGAGCATATTGTTGTCGATAAAAGAGGCTAAAATTATATATCTTATCTTAATAATTGTTCAAAAAGTGTCAACTTTTACGGATGTAAATGGTCCGAAATTAATATAAAATATAAAAATATATTTGTCAACAAACAGTGTCACAACACAAAGACAAACAATAATACAATACACAGCAATAAAATAACTTTTGTCAAAATACCCTAAAATAAGTTTTCCTAGTGTTTACGCCAAAATGCTCCTGCCTTAGACCTATCAAAACCAAGTAATATATATACCAAAAGATTTGGAAAATTTAGCGGCAAATTTTCATCCGATAAAGTTCTCATGGGTGGGAGGGTGGGTTCTTACTTCGGAAAAAATGAAATCCGAACAGTTTTTAGCTGTCGGGTGTAAACTTTTTGTACTGGGAGGTCCCGTATTTTCACAGGATCGGGTTCGCGGGGTGCTCCCGGATCTTTTGACACCCGTGACGGAGGCGGTCAGGTGTAAGTTTGCACGGAACCCTAAAAAATCCTGTAAAAACGCGAGATATTGGTTTTTTAACGGTTTTTTGACTCTAATTTGAAAATTTAGTATGGGACTGTTCCCGGATCTTCACGGTTTCGGGTGCGGGACGCGCACGCGGATCTCTTGAGACCCGTGACGCCGCAATAAGGTGCAAGTTTGCTCGGCACCCGAAAAATAACCGTAAAAAACGGTTTTTTCCCAAAAATTTCGGTTTTTTAAACTAACGGATGCGTTTTTGTTTCAGGTACAGCTAGTACTCGCGGAGACGCGTCTATCGGTGTATCACACTCATATACAGGACCTGGGTAAGTACCTTTAAAAATTACGTTTTTGTTTTCCGTATCGCCGGTTAGGTGGATTTTTCACTATAGACCAAGTACTGAGAAAATTTCGATGTTCTATTTTCGTTCTTTCTTGCAGCCCACGCTACAGACGCAGCTCCGTAGAGGTACGCCTGAACGTTTATTGCTGAAAAAAGATGACTACACCTGAAAAAATACACTGAAAAGTGGCAAAATTGGGTGACGGGCGAAAAAATGAAATCCGAACAGTTTTTAGCTGTCGGGTGTAAACTTTTTGTACTGGGAGGTCCCGTATTTTCACAGGATCGGGTTCGCGGGGTGCTCCCGGATCTTTTGACACCCGTGACGGAGGCGGTCAGGTGTAAGTTTGCACGGAACCCTAAAAAATCCTGTAAAAACGCGAGATATTGGTTTTTTAACGGTTTTTTGACTCTAATTTGAAAATTTAGTATGGGACTGTTCCCGGATCTTCACGGTTTCGGGTGCGGGACGCGCACGCGGATCTCTTGAGACCCGTGACGCCGCAATAAGGTGCAAGTTTGCTCGGCACCCGAAAAATAACCGTAAAAAACGGTTTTTTCCCAAAAATTTCGGTTTTTTAAACTAACGGATGCGTTTTTGTTTCAGGTACAGCTAGTACTCGCGGAGACGCGTCTATCGGTGTATCACACTCATATACAGGACCTGGGTAAGTACCTTTAAAAATTCGGTTAGGTTAGGTTAGGTTAGGTTAGGTTAGGTTAGGTTAGGTTAGGTTAGGTTAGGTTAGGTTAGGTTAGGTTAGGTTAGGTTAGGTTAGGTTAGGTTAGGTTAGGTTAGGTTAGGTTAGGTTAGGTTAGGTTAGGTTAGGTTAGGTTAGGTTAGGTTAGGTTAGGTTAGGTTAGGTTAGGTTAGGTTAGGTTAGGTTAGGTTAGGTTAGGTTAGGTTAGGTTAGGTTAGGTTAGGTTAGGTTAGGTTAGGTTAGGTTAGGTTAGGTTAGGTTAGGTTAGGTTAGGTTAGGTTAGGTTAGGTTAGGTTAGGTTAGGTTAGGTTAGGTTAGGTTAGGTTAGGTTAGGTTAGGTTAGGTTAGGTTAGGTTAGGTTAGGTTAGGTTAGGTTAGGTTAGGTTAGGTTAGGTTAGGTTAGGTTAGGTTAGGTTAGGTTAGGTTAGGTTAGGTTAGGTTAGGTTAGGTTAGGTTAGGTTAGGTTAGGTTAGGTTAGGTTAGGTTAGGTTAGGTTAGGTTAGGTTAGGTTAGGTTAGGTTAGGTTAGGTTAGGTTAGGTTAGGTTAGGTTAGGTTAGGTTAGGTTAGGTTAGGTTAGGTTAGGTTAGGTTAGGTTAGGTTAGGTTAGGTTAGGTTAGGTTAGGTTAGGTTAGGTTAGGTTAGGTTAGGTTAGGTTAGGTTAGGTTAGGTTAGGTTAGGTTAGGTTAGGTTAGGTTAGGTTAGGTTAGGTTAGGTTAGGTTAGGTTAGGTTAGGTTAGGTTAGGTTAGGTTAGGTTAGGTTAGGTTAGGTTAGGTTAGGTTAGGTTAGGTTAGGTTAGGTTAGGTTAGGTTAGGTTAGGTTAGGTTAGGTTAGGTTAGGTTAGGTTAGGTTAGGTTAGGTTAGGTTAGGTTAGGTTAGGTTAGGTTAGGTTAGGTTAGGTTAGGTTAGGTTAGGTTAGGTTAGGTTAGGTTAGGTTAGGTTAGGTTAGGTTAGGTTAGGTTAGGTTAGGTTAGGTTAGGTTAGGTTAGGTTAGGTTAGGTTAGGTTAGGTTAGGTTAGGTTAGGTTAGGTTAGGTTAGGTTAGGTTAGGTTAGGTTAGGTTAGGTTAGGTTAGGTTAGGTTAGGTTAGGTTAGGTTAGGTTAGGTTAGGTTAGGTTAGGTTAGGTTAGGTTAGGTTAGGTTAGGTTAGGTTAGGTTAGGTTAGGTTAGGTTAGGTTAGGTTAGGTTAGGTTAGGTTAGGTTAGGTTAGGTTAGGTTAGGTTAGGTTAGGTTAGGTTAGGTTAGGTTAGGTTAGGTTAGGTTAGGTTAGGTTAGGTTAGGTTAGGTTAGGTTAGGTTAGGTTAGGTTAGGTTAGGTTAGGTTAGGTTAGGTTAGGTTAGGTTAGGTTAGGTTAGGTTAGGTTAGGTTAGGTTAGGTTAGGTTAGGTTAGGTTAGGTTAGGTTAGGTTAGGTTAGGTTAGGTTAGGTTAGGTTAGGTTAGGTTAGGTTAGGTTAGGTTAGGTTAGGTTAGGTTAGGTTAGGTTAGGTTAGGTTAGGTTAGGTTAGGTTAGGTTAGGTTAGGTTAGGTTAGGTTAGGTTAGGTTAGGTTAGGTTAGGTTAGGTTAGGTTAGGTTAGGTTAGGTTAGGTTAGGTTAGGTTAGGTTAGGTTAGGTTAGGTTAGGTTAGGTTAGGTTAGGTTAGGTTAGGTTAGGTTAGGTTAGGTTAGGTTAGGTTAGGTTAGGTTAGGTTAGGTTAGGTTAGGTTAGGTTAGGTTAGGTTAGGTTAGGTTAGGTTAGGTTAGGTTAGGTTAGGTTAGGTTAGGTTAGGTTAGGTTAGGTTAGGTTAGGTTAGGTTAGGTTAGGTTAGGTTAGGTTAGGTTAGGTTAGGTTAGGTTAGGTTAGGTTAGGTTAGGTTAGGTTAGGTTAGGTTAGGTTAGGTTAGGTTAGGTTAGGTTAGGTTAGGTTAGGTTAGGTTAGGTTAGGTTAGGTTAGGTTAGGTTAGGTTAGGTTAGGTTAGGTTAGGTTAGGTTAGGTTAGGTTAGGTTAGGTTAGGTTAGGTTAGGTTAGGTTAGGTTAGGTTAGGTTAGGTTAGGTTAGGTTAGGTTAGGTTAGGTTAGGTTAGGTTAGGTTAGGTTAGGTTAGGTTAGGTTAGGTTAGGTTAGGTTAGGTTAGGTTAGGTTAGGTTAGGTTAGGTTAGGTTAGGTTAGGTTAGGTTAGGTTAGGTTAGGTTAGGTTAGGTTAGGTTAGGTTAGGTTAGGTTAGGTTAGGTTAGGTTAGGTTAGGTTAGGTTAGGTTAGGTTAGGTTAGGTTAGGTTAGGTTAGGTTAGGTTAGGTTAGGTTAGGTTAGGTTAGGTTAGGTTAGGTTAGGTTAGGTTAGGTTAGGTTAGGTTAGGTTAGGTTAGGTTAGGTTAGGTTAGGTTAGGTTAGGTTAGGTTAGGTTAGGTTAGGTTAGGTTAGGTTAGGTTAGGTTAGGTTAGGTTAGGTTAGGTTAGGTTAGGTTAGGTTAGGTTAGGTTAGGTTAGGTTAGGTTAGGTTAGGTTAGGTTAGGTTAGGTTAGGTTAGGTTAGGTTAGGTTAGGTTAGGTTAGGTTAGGTTAGGTTAGGTTAGGTTAGGTTAGGTTAGGTTAGGTTAGGTTAGGTTAGGTTAGGTTAGGTTAGGTTAGGTTAGGTTAGGTTAGGTTAGGTTAGGTTAGGTTAGGTTAGGTTAGGTTAGGTTAGGTTAGGTTAGGTTAGGTTAGGTTAGGTTAGGTTAGGTTAGGTTAGGTTAGGTTAGGTTAGGTTAGGTTAGGTTAGGTTAGGTTAGGTTAGGTTAGGTTAGGTTAGGTTAGGTTAGGTTAGGTTAGGTTAGGTTAGGTTAGGTTAGGTTAGGTTAGGTTAGGTTAGGTTAGGTTAGGTTAGGTTAGGTTAGGTTAGGTTAGGTTAGGTTAGGTTAGGTTAGGTTAGGTTAGGTTAGGTTAGGTTAGGTTAGGTTAGGTTAGGTTAGGTTAGGTTAGGTTAGGTTAGGTTAGGTTAGGTTAGGTTAGGTTAGGTTAGGTTAGGTTAGGTTAGGTTAGGTTAGGTTAGGTTAGGTTAGGTTAGGTTAGGTTAGGTTAGGTTAGGTTAGGTTAGGTTAGGTTAGGTTAGGTTAGGTTAGGTTAGGTTAGGTTAGGTTAGGTTAGGTTAGGTTAGGTTAGGTTAGGTTAGGTTAGGTTAGGTTAGGTTAGGTTAGGTTAGGTTAGGTTAGGTTAGGTTAGGTTAGGTTAGGTTAGGTTAGGTTAGGTTAGGTTAGGTTAGGTTAGGTTAGGTTAGGTTAGGTTAGGTTAGGTTAGGTTAGGTTAGGTTAGGTTAGGTTAGGTTAGGTTAGGTTAGGTTAGGTTAGGTTAGGTTAGGTTAGGTTAGGTTAGGTTAGGTTAGGTTAGGTTAGGTTAGGTTAGGTTAGGTTAGGTTAGGTTAGGTTAGGTTAGGTTAGGTTAGGTTAGGTTAGGTTAGGTTAGGTTAGGTTAGGTTAGGTTAGGTTAGGTTAGGTTAGGTTAGGTTAGGTTAGGTTAGGTTAGGTTAGGTTAGGTTAGGTTAGGTTAGGTTAGGTTAGGTTAGGTTAGGTTAGGTTAGGTTAGGTTAGGTTAGGTTAGGTTAGGTTAGGTTAGGTTAGGTTAGGTTAGGTTAGGTTAGGTTAGGTTAGGTTAGGTTAGGTTAGGTTAGGTTAGGTTAGGTTAGGTTAGGTTAGGTTAGGTTAGGTTAGGTTAGGTTAGGTTAGGTTAGGTTAGGTTAGGTTAGGTTAGGTTAGGTTAGGTTAGGTTAGGTTAGGTTAGGTTAGGTTAGGTTAGGTTAGGTTAGGTTAGGTTAGGTTAGGTTAGGTTAGGTTAGGTTAGGTTAGGTTAGGTTAGGTTAGGTTAGGTTAGGTTAGGTTAGGTTAGGTTAGGTTAGGTTAGGTTAGGTTAGGTTAGGTTAGGTTAGGTTAGGTTAGGTTAGGTTAGGTTAGGTTAGGTTAGGTTAGGTTAGGTTAGGTTAGGTTAGGTTAGGTTAGGTTAGGTTAGGTTAGGTTAGGTTAGGTTAGGTTAGGTTAGGTTAGGTTAGGTTAGGTTAGGTTAGGTTAGGTTAGGTTAGGTTAGGTTAGGTTAGGTTAGGTTAGGTTAGGTTAGGTTAGGTTAGGTTAGGTTAGGTTAGGTTAGGTTAGGTTAGGTTAGGTTAGGTTAGGTTAGGTTAGGTTAGGTTAGGTTAGGTTAGGTTAGGTTAGGTTAGGTTAGGTTAGGTTAGGTTAGGTTAGGTTAGGTTAGGTTAGGTTAGGTTAGGTTAGGTTAGGTTAGGTTAGGTTAGGTTAGGTTAGGTTAGGTTAGGTTAGGTTAGGTTAGGTTAGGTTAGGTTAGGTTAGGTTAGGTTAGGTTAGGTTAGGTTAGGTTAGGTTAGGTTAGGTTAGGTTAGGTTAGGTTAGGTTAGGTTAGGTTAGGTTAGGTTAGGTTAGGTTAGGTTAGGTTAGGTTAGGTTAGGTTAGGTTAGGTTAGGTTAGGTTAGGTTAGGTTAGGTTAGGTTAGGTTAGGTTAGGTTAGGTTAGGTTAGGTTAGGTTAGGTTAGGTTAGGTTAGGTTAGGTTAGGTTAGGTTAGGTTAGGTTAGGTTAGGTTAGGTTAGGTTAGGTTAGGTTAGGTTAGGTTAGGTTAGGTTAGGTTAGGTTAGGTTAGGTTAGGTTAGGTTAGGTTAGGTTAGGTTAGGTTAGGTTAGGTTAGGTTAGGTTAGGTTAGGTTAGGTTAGGTTAGGTTAGGTTAGGTTAGGTTAGGTTAGGTTAGGTTAGGTTAGGTTAGGTTAGGTTAGGTTAGGTTAGGTTAGGTTAGGTTAGGTTAGGTTAGGTTAGGTTAGGTTAGGTTAGGTTAGGTTAGGTTAGGTTAGGTTAGGTTAGGTTAGGTTAGGTTAGGTTAGGTTAGGTTAGGTTAGGTTAGGTTAGGTTAGGTTAGGTTAGGTTAGGTTAGGTTAGGTTAGGTTAGGTTAGGTTAGGTTAGGTTAGGTTAGGTTAGGTTAGGTTAGGTTAGGTTAGGTTAGGTTAGGTTAGGTTAGGTTAGGTTAGGTTAGGTTAGGTTAGGTTAGGTTAGGTTAGGTTAGGTTAGGTTAGGTTAGGTTAGGTTAGGTTAGGTTAGGTTAGGTTAGGTTAGGTTAGGTTAGGTTAGGTTAGGTTAGGTTAGGTTAGGTTAGGTTAGGTTAGGTTAGGTTAGGTTAGGTTAGGTTAGGTTAGGTTAGGTTAGGTTAGGTTAGGTTAGGTTAGGTTAGGTTAGGTTAGGTTAGGTTAGGTTAGGTTAGGTTAGGTTAGGTTAGGTTAGGTTAGGTTAGGTTAGGTTAGGTTAGGTTAGGTTAGGTTAGGTTAGGTTAGGTTAGGTTAGGTTAGGTTAGGTTAGGTTAGGTTAGGTTAGGTTAGGTTAGGTTAGGTTAGGTTAGGTTAGGTTAGGTTAGGTTAGGTTAGGTTAGGTTAGGTTAGGTTAGGTTAGGTTAGGTTAGGTTAGGTTAGGTTAGGTTAGGTTAGGTTAGGTTAGGTTAGGTTAGGTTAGGTTAGGTTAGGTTAGGTTAGGTTAGGTTAGGTTAGGTTAGGTTAGGTTAGGTTAGGTTAGGTTAGGTTAGGTTAGGTTAGGTTAGGTTAGGTTAGGTTAGGTTAGGTTAGGTTAGGTTAGGTTAGGTTAGGTTAGGTTAGGTTAGGTTAGGTTAGGTTAGGTTAGGTTAGGTTAGGTTAGGTTAGGTTAGGTTAGGTTAGGTTAGGTTAGGTTAGGTTAGGTTAGGTTAGGTTAGGTTAGGTTAGGTTAGGTTAGGTTAGGTTAGGTTAGGTTAGGTTAGGTTAGGTTAGGTTAGGTTAGGTTAGGTTAGGTTAGGTTAGGTTAGGTTAGGTTAGGTTAGGTTAGGTTAGGTTAGGTTAGGTTAGGTTAGGTTAGGTTAGGTTAGGTTAGGTTAGGTTAGGTTAGGTTAGGTTAGGTTAGGTTAGGTTAGGTTAGGTTAGGTTAGGTTAGGTTAGGTTAGGTTAGGTTAGGTTAGGTTAGGTTAGGTTAGGTTAGGTTAGGTTAGGTTAGGTTAGGTTAGGTTAGGTTAGGTTAGGTTAGGTTAGGTTAGGTTAGGTTAGGTTAGGTTAGGTTAGGTTAGGTTAGGTTAGGTTAGGTTAGGTTAGGTTAGGTTAGGTTAGGTTAGGTTAGGTTAGGTTAGGTTAGGTTAGGTTAGGTTAGGTTAGGTTAGGTTAGGTTAGGTTAGGTTAGGTTAGGTTAGGTTAGGTTAGGTTAGGTTAGGTTAGGTTAGGTTAGGTTAGGTTAGGTTAGGTTAGGTTAGGTTAGGTTAGGTTAGGTTAGGTTAGGTTAGGTTAGGTTAGGTTAGGTTAGGTTAGGTTAGGTTAGGTTAGGTTAGGTTAGGTTAGGTTAGGTTAGGTTAGGTTAGGTTAGGTTAGGTTAGGTTAGGTTAGGTTAGGTTAGGTTAGGTTAGGTTAGGTTAGGTTAGGTTAGGTTAGGTTAGGTTAGGTTAGGTTAGGTTAGGTTAGGTTAGGTTAGGTTAGGTTAGGTTAGGTTAGGTTAGGTTAGGTTAGGTTAGGTTAGGTTAGGTTAGGTTAGGTTAGGTTAGGTTAGGTTAGGTTAGGTTAGGTTAGGTTAGGTTAGGTTAGGTTAGGTTAGGTTAGGTTAGGTTAGGTTAGGTTAGGTTAGGTTAGGTTAGGTTAGGTTAGGTTAGGTTAGGTTAGGTTAGGTTAGGTTAGGTTAGGTTAGGTTAGGTTAGGTTAGGTTAGGTTAGGTTAGGTTAGGTTAGGTTAGGTTAGGTTAGGTTAGGTTAGGTTAGGTTAGGTTAGGTTAGGTTAGGTTAGGTTAGGTTAGGTTAGGTTAGGTTAGGTTAGGTTAGGTTAGGTTAGGTTAGGTTAGGTTAGGTTAGGTTAGGTTAGGTTAGGTTAGGTTAGGTTAGGTTAGGTTAGGTTAGGCTAGGTTAGGTTAGGTTAGGTTAGGTTAGGTTAGGTTAGGTTAGGTTAGGTTAGGTTAGGTTAGGTTAGGTTAGGTTAGGTTAGGTTAGGTTAGGTTAGGTTAGGTTAGGTTAGGTTAGGTTAGGTTAGGTTAGGTTAGGTTAGGTTAGGTTAGGTTAGGTTAGGTTAGGTTAGGTTAGGTTAGGTTAGGTTAGGTTAGGTTAGGTTAGGTTAGGTTAGGTTAGGTTAGGTTAGGTTAGGTTAGGTTAGGTTAGGTTAGGTTAGGTTAGGTTAGGTTAGGTTAGGTTAGGTTAGGTTAGGTTAGGTTAGGTTAGGTTAGGTTAGGTTAGGTTAGGTTAGGTTAGGTTAGGTTAGGTTAGGTTAGGTTAGGTTAGGTTAGGTTAGGTTAGGTTAGGTTAGGTTAGGTTAGGTTAGGTTAGGTTAGGTTAGGTTAGGTTAGGTTAGGTTAGGTTAGGTTAGGTTAGGTTAGGTTAGGTTAGGTTAGGTTAGGTTAGGTTAGGTTAGGTTAGGTTAGGTTAGGTTAGGTTAGGTTAGGTTAGGTTAGGTTAGGTTAGGTTAGGTTAGGTTAGGTTAGGTTAGGTTAGGTTAGGTTAGGTTAGGTTAGGTTAGGTTAGGTTAGGTTAGGTTAGGTTAGGTTAGGTTAGGTTAGGTTAGGTTAGGTTAGGTTAGGTTAGGTTAGGTTAGGTTAGGTTAGGTTAGGTTAGGTTAGGTTAGGTTAGGTTAGGTTAGGTTAGGTTAGGTTAGGTTAGGTTAGGTTAGGTTAGGTTAGGTTAGGTTAGGTTAGGTTAGGTTAGGTTAGGTTAGGTTAGGTTAGGTTAGGTTAGGTTAGGTTAGGTTAGGTTAGGTTAGGTTAGGTTAGGTTAGGTTAGGTTAGGTTAGGTTAGGTTAGGTTAGGTTAGGTTAGGTTAGGTTAGGTTAGGTTAGGTTAGGTTAGGTTAGGTTAGGTTAGGTTAGGTTAGGTTAGGTTAGGTTAGGTTAGGTTAGGTTAGGTTAGGTTAGGTTAGGTTAGGTTAGGTTAGGTTAGGTTAGGTTAGGTTAGGTTAGGTTAGGTTAGGTTAGGTTAGGTTAGGTTAGGTTAGGTTAGGTTAGGTTAGGTTAGGTTAGGTTAGGTTAGGTTAGGTTAGGTTAGGTTAGGTTAGGTTAGGTTAGGTTAGGTTAGGTTAGGTTAGGTTAGGTTAGGTTAGGTTAGGTTAGGTTAGGTTAGGTTAGGTTAGGTTAGGTTAGGTTAGGTTAGGTTAGGTTAGGTTAGGTTAGGTTAGGTTAGGTTAGGTTAGGTTAGGTTAGGTTAGGTTAGGTTAGGTTAGGTTAGGTTAGGTTAGGTTAGGTTAGGTTAGGTTAGGTTAGGTTAGGTTAGGTTAGGTTAGGTTAGGTTAGGTTAGGTTAGGTTAGGTTAGGTTAGGTTAGGTTAGGTTAGGTTAGGTTAGGTTAGGTTAGGTTAGGTTAGGTTAGGTTAGGTTAGGTTAGGTTAGGTTAGGTTAGGTTAGGTTAGGTTAGGTTAGGTTAGGTTAGGTTAGGTTAGGTTAGGTTAGGTTAGGTTAGGTTAGGTTAGGTTAGGTTAGGTTAGGTTAGGTTAGGTTAGGTTAGGTTAGGTTAGGTTAGGTTAGGTTAGGTTAGGTTAGGTTAGGTTAGGTTAGGTTAGGTTAGGTTAGGTTAGGTTAGGTTAGGTTAGGTTAGGTTAGGTTAGGTTAGGTTAGGTTAGGTTAGGTTAGGTTAGGTTAGGTTAGGTTAGGTTAGGTTAGGTTAGGTTAGGTTAGGTTAGGTTAGGTTAGGTTAGGTTAGGTTAGGTTAGGTTAGGTTAGGTTAGGTTAGGTTAGGTTAGGTTAGGTTAGGTTAGGTTAGGTTAGGTTAGGTTAGGTTAGGTTAGGTTAGGTTAGGTTAGGTTAGGTTAGGTTAGGTTAGGTTAGGTTAGGTTAGGTTAGGTTAGGTTAGGTTAGGTTAGGTTAGGTTAGGTTAGGTTAGGTTAGGTTAGGTTAGGTTAGGTTAGGTTAGGTTAGATTAGGTTAGGTTAGGTTAGGTTAGGTTAGGTTAGGTTAGGTTAGGTTAGGTTAGGTTAGGTTAGGTTAGGTTAGGTTAGGTTAGGTTAGGTTAGGTTAGGTTAGGTTAGGTTAGGTTAGGTTAGGTTAGGTTAGGTTAGGTTAGGTTAGGTTAGGTTAGGTTAGGTTAGGTTAGGTTAGGTTAGGTTAGGTTAGGTTAGGTTAGGTTAGGTTAGGTTAGGTTAGGTTAGGTTAGGTTAGGTTAGGTTAGGTTAGGTTAGGTTAGGTTAGGTTAGGTTAGGTTAGGTTAGGTTAGGTTAGGTTAGGTTAGGTTAGGTTAGGTTAGGTTAGGTTAGGTTAGGTTAGGTTAGGTTAGGTTAGGTTAGGTTAGGTTAGGTTAGGTTAGGTTAGGTTAGGTTAGGTTAGGTTAGGTTAGGTTAGGTTAGGTTAGGTTAGGTTAGGTTAGGTTAGGTTAGGTTAGGTTAGGTTAGG
>OU342494.1:0-2500 GCA_910589525.2 Ennomos quercinarius
AACCTAACCTAACCTAACCTAACCTAACCTAACCTAACCTAACCTAACCTAACCTAACCTAACCTAACCTAACCTAACCTAACCTAACCTAACCTAACCTAACCTAACTAACCTAACCTAACCTAACCTAACCTAACCTAACCTAACCTAACCTAACCTAACCTAACCTAACCTAACCTAACCTAACCTAACCTAACCTAACCTAACCTAACCTAACCTAACCTAACCTAACCTAACCTAACCTAACCTAACCTAACCTAACCTAACCTAACCTAACCTAACCTAACCTAACCTAACCTAACCTAACCTAACCTAACCTAACCTAACCTAACCTAACCTAACCTAACCTAACCTAACCTAACCTAACCTAACTAACCTAACCTAACCTAACCTAACCTAACCTAACCTAACCTAACCTAACCTAACCTAACCTAACCTAACCTAACCTAACCTAACCTAACCTAACCTAACCTAACCTAACCTAACCTAACCTAACCTAACCTAACCTAACCTAACTACCTAACCTAACCTAACCTAACCTAACCTAACCTAACCTAACCTAACCTAACCTAACCTAACCTAACCTAACCTAACCTAACCTAACCTAACCTAACCTAACCTAACCTAACCTAACCTAACCTAACACCTAACCTAACCTAACCTAACCTAACCTAACCTAACCTAACCTAACCTAACCTAACCTAACCTAACCTAACCTAACCTAACCTAACCTAACCTAACCTAACCTAACCTAACCTAACCTAACCTAACCTAACCTAACCTACCTAACCTAACCTAACCTAACCTACCTAACCTAACCTAACCTAACCTAACCTAACAACCTAACCTAACCTAACCTAACCTAACCTAACCTAACCTAACCTAACCTAACCTAACCTAACCTAACCTAACCTAACCTAACCTAACCTAACCTAAACTAACCTAACCTAACCTAACCTAACCTAACCTAACCTAACCTAACCTAACCTAACCTAACCTAACCTAACCTAACCTAACCTAACCTAACCTAACCTAACCTAACCTAACCTAACCTAACCTAACCTAACCTAACCTAACCTAACCTAACCTAACCTAACCTAACCTAACCTAACCTAACCTAACCTAACCTAACCTAACCTAACCTAACCTAACCTAACCTAACCTAACCTAACCTAACCTAACCTAACCTAACCTAACCTAACCTAACCTAACCTAACCTAACCTAACCTAACCTAACCTAACCTAACCTAACCTAACCTAACCTAACCTAACCTAACTAACCTAACCTAACCTAACCTAACCTAACCTAACCTAACCTAACCTAACCTAACCTAACCTAACCTAACCTAACCTAACCTAACCTAACCTAACCTAACCTAACCTAACCTAACCTAACCTAACCTAACCTAACCTAACCTAACCTAACCTAACCTAACCTAACCTAACCTAACCTAACCTAACCTAACCTAACCTAACCTAACCTAACCTAACCTAACCTAACCTAACCTAACCTAACCTAACCTAACCTAACCTAACCTAACCTAACCTAACCTAACCTAACCTAACCTAACCTAACCTAACCTAACCTAACCTAACCTAACCTAACCTAACCTAACCTAACCTAACCTAACCTAACCTAACCTAACCTAACCTAACCTAACCTAACCTAACCTAACCTAACCTAACCTAACCTAACCTAACCTAACCTAACCTAACCTAACCTAACCTAACCTAACCTAACCTAACCTAACCTAACCTAACCTAACCTAACCTAACCTAACCTAACCTAACCTAACCTAACCTAACCTAACCTAACCTAACCTAACCTAACCTAACCTAACCTAACCTAACCTAACCTAACCTAACCTAACCTAACCTAACCTAACCTAACCTAACCTAACCTAACCTAACCTAACCTAACCTAACCTAACCTAACCTAACCTAACCTAACCTAACCTAACCTAACCTAACCTAACCTAACCTAACCTAACCTAACCTAACCTAACCTAACCTAACCTAACCTAACTAACCTAACCTAACCTAACCTAACCTAACCTAACCTAACCTAACCTAACCTAACCTAACCTAACCTAACCTAACCTAACCTAACCTACCTAACCTAACCTAACCTAACCTAACCTAACCTAACCTAACCTAACTAACCTAACCTAACCTAACCTAACCTAACCTAACCTAACCTAACCTAACCTAACCTAACCTAACCTAACCTAACCTAACCTAACCTAACCTAACCTAACCTAACCTAACCTAACCTAACCTAACCTAACCTACCTAACCTAACCTAACCTAACCTAACCTAACCTAACCTAACCTAACCTAACCTAACCTAACCTAACCTAACCTAACCTAACCTAACCTAACCTAACCTAACCTAACCTAACCTAACCTAACCTAACCTAACCTAACCTAACCTAACCTAACCTAACCTAACCTAACCTAACCTAACCTAACCTAACCTAACCTAACCTAACCTAACCTA